>JAVTVY010056485.1:0-29993 GCA_036873755.1 Hanleya hanleyi
ACAGGCCCGGTTTCATAGGGGAATCCCTGAAGACTTGATTCAAGCGTACTACATACGGCGACTGGTGATGATACACGATAACAATTCAGCACGCGAAACAGGCTACACATCCCGAAATAATAATACAAACAGAATATCAAAGGGGTCTTCACTATATTATAAACGATACTGCATTATGATGTATTATACAATTTCATATCCCGCAATTTTGGATATTTTCATCCAAATTAGAGTCATCGATATATTAAATTCTAATAAATATTTTGGGACTTCTGACATTACAGTCAAACCAGTTCAATTTCAAGTATACATCATGCATTTTTCGTATAAATTAAACTGATCTTCGTCTGAGCACTGATTCATTATACCCGAGATTTCGGCTATACCGATTTCTCTGTGGCGTACACCTATGTAATATTTACAAGCGTAGTATTAGGAGACTAAAATAAATATAGCACACCTTGCGATAATAAATAACAAAACGAAATCTGTACATTTCTACAAGAAATTAACAAAAATTGTTCCCAACGAAAGTCTTAATTCTGATGTTACAATTACACTGGAGTATTAGCAAATATAAAAGTGGAATTAATCCCTTTAGGAAAATTGCAAAATTGGACTTAAGTTAGGGTGGCATACGGCCAGCGTAATGCGACGACAACAGGAACACCGACAACAATAAAATTGTCATCCCTATAGATTAAGCTCTGCACACGAGCGTTCTCGTCGGCTGTTACAATTATGTCTTTAGAAAGGTGAACTTTCTGATCGCTTTTGAAATTCTGAAACCGATGGAGCTATTGGAGAAGGTGCATGCGTTAATATAGTTGAGAGAGAGCTAAGCAATAGTCTATTATAGCAGTATGTGGCTACCTATAATCCTCTCTTGCCATCGAATTATTATAGGCAGATTGAATACACACTAGAACTTTAAAGCAACATATTATCTTCGAGATTCGGTCAGTCGGTCATGCATCTTATACAGAATTATACAGCATTTCACAAAATAATATATGAGATTGCTCGGTGGGAAATCTCTGTACAAATATATATATTTATATGTATATTAGTATAAACTTGTTCTAAATCTCAGATGGACTGTATATATATGGAGCCATTTTTTTCAACTGGTATAAAAAGATGAGAAATAAATCTTACTGTAGTCCGGTTTCTGTTCGAGAACCGCTGATGGTACAGATCCCTGTATGTTATTGGTCTTGGTGGGGTCGTCCACGTACACAACACAAACCGAGAATATACAATAATATATGTATCAACTGTTGTTGACACCCACACTTTTGTAAAATATAAGAAAACGTTTGTAATGTCAATGGAAATAATTGTTTAGTCCTTCACAGAATGAATTGACCTTCCTTGAAAAGTATTTATCAGTGATTTACTGCTGAGAATTTCATTCTTTTCTGCTTTTGTCGTTGGTTGCAAAACCACACACGAACAACATTTTTCTTAAGGTCCAACTTTTCCGCAATTTGAGCAATTTTTTCGCCCGAAGGTCGGGGTTGTACGGCGAAATATGCTTCGAGAGATCGTTTTTCTGGAGCGGCAATAGATGTCCTTTTACGTTTCTTATCTCCATTACAAGCCATCATGCCTTCTTCGTCCATTTTTCTCTCTCTGGCCTGTTTTTCGGCCTCTTCGAGCCAGGCTTGTAGGATTGGCTTTAAAGCAATCATGTTGTTGTGACTCAAAGTGAGCGACTCAAACCTACAGATCGTGCTCTGACTGAGCGCCCCAACCCCCGGGAGCTTCAACTTGGCCAGAGCCGATCCCACATCCGCCTGGGTTACACCTAACTTGATCCGTCTCTGTTTGAAACGCTCGGCGAAGGCTTCCAGTTCCCGTGGGTCACAGTCCATATCATGCATGGGCACGTGGTGCATGGTATGGTGAGAAGATATGGCGTGGTGCGTGTTCATGGTGTTAGCGCACGAGTATACCGGGGGATACATCTGGTGGGTCAGGGGGTGATGTCCGTGGTGCCCAAGATGGTTGGAAGCCGCTGTGGGGTGGTGCTCCGTCATTGCTCCAAGGGGCATGCCGGCTGCTGTGGGTGGGGCGGGCTGGAGTTGGTCCAACATGCTGTCGGTGGGGCCGTATCCATGGAAGGACATTTGTGGGGGTCGAGAATTGACCGGGTTGTGTCCCCCCAAATCGTGTCCGTAAAAGCCATCAGACTTCATCATCTGCTGGGAGGTGTTTTTGGAAATATCCACCGCAGCCAGCGCCTCTGCTCTTGCCAGTAGTCCATCGTCCAAACCTCCGAAAAAATTACCCTGTAAACAAATAAAACAAAAACAAATCAGTAAAACGATCCAAACTTGATTTCGCCGGTTTGCGTCAATTTTATCCCTTGGCAATCTCCTCGATCGAAAATGGTAAAAAAGTGTTCA
Source organism: Hanleya hanleyi (assembly GCA_036873755.1). NCBI lineage: Eukaryota > Metazoa > Mollusca > Polyplacophora > Lepidopleurida > Hanleyidae > Hanleya > Hanleya hanleyi. The sequence goes on from JAVTVY010056485.1 coordinate 2,412, forward strand.
GGCACAAAACGAGTTAGGCCTTAATATACATCGAGTATGCTCGCTCAATGAAAGGCTGATAAAACTCACTTCATAAAATATGAAACACAGCAAATAATGACTTACACACGAAGGCCACCGATGGAATAGCTAATAAAGGTGATTAAAACGAGAGCCAAGTATCGACTCGGCAAACCTGTTTACCTACCGACGATGTAGTCATGCAGCGCATTCTGTCCGGGGGACGATAAGGAGGGGAGTACCGGCCGGGTAAGGGTGAGGGGTGATGGTTAAGAGGGTGCGGATGTAGACCCACATGCTGCTTAACGTTCATGTCCTCTCTAAGAACCCAGAGACGGGTGCACACAAAAGTCCCTACCCAACACAGTACCGTTATATACTTGTCAGTGATAGCCGACGGAGCGATAAGGAATTGCGGCCGAGAGTGATGGAAAGTTGACTAATGTGTTCGGAATAGGAGAGCTGAAAACCCCGAAGAATTGAATATTGCTTTGTATTGTATTGCTCTGAATGAGAGAGCACCTGTTCTCTCGGCTTGTCACGTGAACCACCAATCACGCATGCGTCATGGATGCTGACTGCTGCATGCTCGGCCAAACCGAAAGGTAGCGGGTATTCCGTCCATCATCAATTCCATATCTCATGTTGAGATCAGTTCAGAATCCTCTCGGAGAGGGAGGCGTGTCCCGTTTCATCGTTTGATATTATCGAGAAGGAAAATCTAATTCGTGGTTCGCTGTTTGTCAACGCTGCTTGGAGGGTTGTTGTCTGCAGAAACTTTTAGCTTGTGTTCCCTCGTCAAGTACTTCTTTCCCACGGAATTATCTGGTGAGATTTACTATTACTTCCCTCCCATATAATATACAAATATACACTATATAAGTTTTCTTGTTTTTATAGAAGTTCCTATGTAGTTTCCCTTTCGAGATATGCAACCGATACATTTTGCTTCTTCTGCAAATAATTTATTTCATTGAAAATATGTTCAGACGATTTCGCAAACTGTAATTATGGGAAATATAGTGAAATGTTTTACATTCTTGAATTTTGCATATTATTCTAAAAGTAACCTAAACAGTTTGCTATAAAATTCATCTGAACTGATATTTCATGCCCGGAATTACGTAGTTAATTGGCGATTGCGAAATTTTAGAATGACGGGGTTCCTATAGGAACAAAGTATCTTCTATCCTTGTCAAAAGTACCGTCGGGGAAATTCGTAAAAGCGAATATCATGGGGCGCAGTGGACCATAAACTTGGTCGACTAATATAATAAATGGCTGCAGTTTATCTCCAAGTCCCGAAGTCAGAGGGAGATGCTGCAGTTATCTCTCCGGGGGTTGGCTTCTTTCTGAGTTGAAAGTGGAAGGAACATGCCGCGTACACACGAGCAACGAGCTTCCCGAACGCTTCAGTATCCATTTATTCTGATTAAGGTCTTCCTTAAATACGGACAGTGATCTATGGGCAAACAGTTGAACCCACCCTATAGGGGGCCACAGCAACATGGGTAGTGAAGGTCAACAATTCCGTATTTCCGTCAATTTCAAAATGCCTCTATAAAACACTATCACATGTCTTCTTGCATGAGTTATCACATATGTGTTCTTTCCTAAGATATGCTCTGTCTTTGAAGACATGCTCGTATATATACGTCACCAGGGGGTGAGTCGTTTACACCATCAATCATTCCAAGTAGCTTCGCGATAGTTGTTTCAAAAACCTCAGTGTAATCAACGACAAAAGGATTTTTTTCAAACTTAGAAGCTACGTGGCTTTTGTGGATGGAACATGTATGATAGAGGAGATCTAATGGGTTTGTTAGGTGATATAGTTCAGATCAGACTGACTGTCATCGTTACAGGTGTCCGGAACACATAATGGCATCATTGTAAACGATTAACCCTTTATCAAAATTTTATCTCATATAATGATATGGCTTGTGCTTATATAAATATTTCCAGCGACAATGGACGCGCAAAGTCTTTGTGGACGACGGTTGTTTACTGAATGTGTGAGCGGATGGCTGCATCCACGCCGTTCACAACACAGGCAATCTAACCGGCCTCTGTATGGAAATTCAGCAGCCAGAATCACTCACTTTCCGGACGCCCTAAATAGTGGGCATGCAAATGTCTTCGCCGTTAACTTATTTTTTAACGGACATAATCTAATTTGTTCAATAACATCGGAACTCTTACTGACGGCCTGATGCCGACTGTGGCCTAAACGACGTGTACCCATGTAAATTAACATGGGCTAGTGTAGTATAATGGCACAGGGAGTTAATTTACTTGCCGTAGTCTTTATTGTTAAAAGCGATTGTTAAGGGGAGAGAAAGGAGAGAAACGGGTCTTAACCACATAACATTATTATTATTCCATTCGCCACAGAGGCCGCACTGGGGACCAAGAATGGAAACGGAACGAATTAGGCTTGGAGGGACTCCTGTTTGGCTGTGCGTTATTTTAGATGACATATTAGTGGGGTCTAGTAAAGTAATTGTAATGTTTTCTCGTCACTGATCGACATTGGACGGTCGATGTTCTGTTGATACCCTTTCTCTGTCAGAGTGTCGACTCGGTTCATCAATGTAAAGGCTCGGCTAATCATCAAATTGGCAATAGCGAGTTATAGGCCAAAACCCTCGTGGTATTATCATTAGATTCCCCTTGTCTGGCCTTTATGCTTTTATATCCATCATCACTTGGGCCATAATTGTATGAACCGCTTATGGATGTTAGGGATGTTACAGCCAACTTTCGTGTTACGTTATGATTGTTTCCTCCTATATGATTGTGTTGTATTTTGTAAGGGGGCACATCCATCCATCGCCCCCATATGGACCGACTTACCTCCCCTTCAAGGGCTAATTAGGATAAACTACAGCTCGTGCCCTTAAGCAATCTTCCAATTGGCGAGTTCTTTCTATTTGTGTAAACGCCCGGGTTCACCAACACGCGATTCGATTGGGGTCACGTGCCCAATGTATTATTATTCAGAAATAGAAACACACATACACACATATATACATGGCAAACTACCGTAGAGTGCATGGGAAGATTTATTGCATGCGCCTAAATCCGCTTAACTTGGACTATGGAGTCGTGTGTGCACTATGGAAATCATCAAAGCTGGCAGTCTGTTCACATGAGCATTTACAACTGGAGGTCGTTACGAAACTAGATTATAACGACTGAGAATTGGTTTCAGATATCTGCATATATACTATACATGTAGTACATGAGACTCGTGAAGCTCTGGTCATAGAAATATCGAACTTCCGGAAATATCCCGCGCTCCAGATGCAGCCTCGTTTGAAAATGAACATATAGTGTTCGATTTCCCGCAAACACCCACACCAAGTTTACATGGTGTCAGAAGTGGGATGTTGTCTGATATTTGTATTATTTCTTACCGTTATTTTTATATGCAAGGTCACCGTGCGCAAACTTTGTTTTGCAATCAGTGACTCGAAGCCCAGCTGACCAGTGTAATGATGTGGGTCTGAAGGACCTCACACTGTAACTTACATGATTTCTTAATGGATGTATAACAGTATTTATCAATCATTTAACATGTAAAATTTCTCTTATATTTTATAGCAGAAGAGCGATGATAATCTTGCATCTAACCGGGGGCAATCCGTTTGCCAATTTATTCGCGTCGGATAAAATTTCCACATTAAAAAAGGCCATGGTCCTCCGCGTGTGTGCACGTGCGGGCCTTTGACATCGGATTACGGCAATGATTCCGACTTAAAGGGCCTTAAACACGTTAAAAAGCCCGACGACAAGGGCTTAGTGACAGTTATACTATCTGTGTCTTCGTCTCTCCAAGAGCCTAGCTTCTTGAGCCGGCTCTTAGGTTTAAGGATCTGTAAGGTATTGTCAATTGACGAGAGGAAATGGACTTGTTGGGCGCTCTGGAAAAAGAACCTGTAAGCGTTAATCACTTAATATTTCCTCTCGTATCTTATTACCCCGTGTTTGGGGCTAATTTACGATAAATATCATATTGTGGTAAGGGCCAGGATACAGCTCGGAGGAAATAGGAAACTCGTGAAACCGGCGAGGAAACGACCTAATCCTATAATCGATGAGGATAGCGAGTGTTTGTACAAATATTAATTAACATATCCAACGTATGATCTGATAATGATCGATGTTCATACATCCAGTTGTACAAGTACACAGCTATTAATTGATCATATATACAATCGTTTGTTAATGTACACAGACAGTTCACATTAATATAAGCCTAATTTCTAGTTAATTTCCCGCCCCCACCAGCTCATTCACTTTTTAATACTCAAAGTAAAGCTCGTTGAGACTTTGTGAGACGAGACCATATAGGACGAAACCCATAGAGGGAATTTGAAAAAAGTGTTTACGTCTGGCGTTACCTCATGAAGTAACATACAGATATTGCTGGATGCAATATAAGTTATCATTCAGAACAGCAAACATACTGCAAATACAGATTTCGCCAAATGAATGCTCCCGTTTAGTTCATTCTAATATCGTAATACCTCGCTTCGTAAAAATCTCATTTCTCAACTCCCGATTCCCTAAAATCTCTATTTTCTTTTCGCAAGTGCGCATGCGCACTAGGTTTTCTTTGGGAAATCAGTCAGAGGATGCACAGTTTAACGGTATGGTTACAGCTCTGATAATGGGGTAATGTGTTAACATTGCAGCCAAATATCTCGTCTATATTTGAACGAACGACACACTATATTTTCAGCAATATTGTGGAAAATAGACAAGTTTTATTTCCCGATAGAGTCCGGATTAGTCCTGCACTCCAGGGACGTGACAACGAAATGTCACATAACTCGATGGATATTACAGGCGGAGCTGGGAAGCCTCCCTACACTAATGCCATTTCTATATGTAATTTTAGCCTAACAACGAATGCCATTAACAAAGAGCTTATAACAAACCGAGCGGGCTAATGAGAGAAACAAAATATAACTATAGCTTTTCAATGGCTTATTTCAAAATTGATAAAACCGGACTCGTACATAATTGAGACTGTATATAATTGAAACTGTATACCTTCTTAGAGTATCATTATTTACTCTGATTTTTATTAAAGACAAAGCGAAAAATCGTTACTAAAATTTTCAACTATTTTTGATGGATGTAGGGGTGGACTTGGGGAAGGATGGAGTGGAAGTGGAGCATAAATTTCTAGTTTGAACATGTATATAGCATCTTCGTTGCACCAAACCAATTTCTACGTTCTCACTTCGAAAGTTCGAAAGTTAAGCATTCAATACCTTTGATATATGTATTTTCAAATTAAGAACAAAGCTACTCCAGGTTGTCAATTGTGCTGCGTTATTTTATCTGTATAATTATCAATAGTAGATTCTTAAGGGGAAAGTAAACACGGGTTTCTACAACTGGAGTTCTATACCTGCCTGTTACGAGAGTTTATTTACAGCACATGTTCCGGACTTGAGAAATTACCGTTTCTGATCGATTTAGAGGAGAAATTTACCACCCTGCCTCCCGAAAGCTCGGTCAAACATTTCGAGAGCATGTTATGTGAAAATCGGTCCTCCCCGCCCGTGTCCCGCATTGATCCGCCCATTGAAAACGACAACTTGTCAATTGCGAACACGTGATTTCGCTTTTCTAAGGCAAAACGCGGTACAGTCGACGCTGACAACTTCACACACGTGCATTATTTTATGGCTACTGCAGTTTTGTATAGTTTCATATTTAGAGATCGGCATCGTATTTACCGTCATCAGTTGACAATAAATTGCATGTTGATCCAATAAGGACTCCATTCAAATATTAATCAGCCTCGGGGGATATTATTAACAATTATCCCAAAATGAATGTTCATGTTGTAAAGTTCCTCTAAACCCTTGGAACAGATAATGGTAATATGGGACTGCCTCGGCTATCCCACACAGTTTTTACGATCTTCGTTAACGGCTGACGTTGAAACTCGAATAAATGATGGGCTCAGCGCCATTTTAAATAGTTAGAGCCATCTCATCAGTTTATTCGAATAAGAGAGAAGCGAGATATGAGTTCTCCAGGCAATGAGATAAACCTCAAATCTAACATTAAAGTCGAACAGATTACAAACCTTTAAATTTGGAGGCAACATTTTCAAAGAAAAAATTGTACACACATTGGCAGTTACCCTTCAGCAAAACAGATGGCTTAAACACCACGCGACTCCGCTTTCAGCGGTGTAGTTCACTAGTCTTTCGAAAGCCTGAAATAATAATTAGGTACCTTGTTTGTATCATCATTTAAAATTCTCATTCTAGCTCTAACTCATCAACTGGCGAGAAATGGACAACTTTTACTTTCCAAAATATTGGGGTTAATTGGTCGCGGCATCATGGCTTGTTTCGTTTCTGGTAAGTAAATAATACGTCTGAAACACCGTTGCTTTCGAAATTGTCCAGCACGCCAATAAATAATCTTTTTACTCTTAAATCAATCCAACTTAACAGCAGGTTAATATCGTGAAGAAGAAAACTCAATAACTACTAATGATTATACGCCTAATACAATTGCTGTAAGAGAAAACCCAATGTTCGGTATAGATCGGTGCGGGAAAGAACTTGGTCGGTCGAAGCTGTGTGTAGGTGAAATGGGCGTGTACAGGGTGAAGACGACGGTAGGGAACCGCTCCATCTGGCGTGCTACACCGTGTCGAGGCGGCAGCACGCTAATCTTAGACGTCTTTATGCCCTACCTGCTTCTACCTGTGAGCCGTGTTTACAATCGGTACGGGTTAAAACAAACCGAGTGTGGCGTATCTAGGTTTCAACTCCGCGTTTCGACTTCAAATCGTTTCATTTCGGGGCGTAAACGCCTATTGTAATTCGGTGTGATTAGACAATTGTATATTTTGCACGTTTTCCGATAATATTGGATATATGCAAAATCGCAAAGCAGATCTAAGGGACAGGGAACGGGTATATATTGAGACAATTGTCACATGCTACTATTCGCTTCTTTGACTTTTGTCACGTTTTCTAAACCGATTCCATACGGTCTTTGATAGTTATATACGAGATGAGACGTGTTTACTCTAACCTCTCTGGATGACAGTGCATGTGTTTGGTCTTTTTTCGTCGTGTAAATTTACTTATGATAAAATTCTGGCATTATGAAAAAAAAACCCCAGATGTTTGACCGTTTAACTTAGCTATCCTGACTTGTGATGCCTGAATGACCACTAAAGACCAGGCGAACATGACTGTGAATGTGAACAATGCCTATATTGTATGCCATCCTTACAGAAATTGATCGAATCTTTAATCTCTATTGTATTATGGAACCTGCAGCCATCGCGATATCCTACATCCATCTCTTCCAAACTGACCACAAGAGAGCGGGTAGTAATGACTTTGCATTGTCGACATACACAAACTTGGTATCATATCATCAGTTGTATTCTCGTCCCTCAGTCACCTAGACTGTAAAGGATATGTTACGTTTACATACGAAAAACTCCTTTGTGTGTGATGGTAATAAAGCCGATTTTTTTTCACTCCAAAACCTGTGAAATAACATTTTTCTTGAAGATTACACACTGAAATATCCCCTTCGAAAAGCACTGAGATGTTCAGTTGCATAAAAATTGAGATATGATTGATCAAAATGTGCTCTTGGGCTTATTTTTGTATTTTTGAGCATTTTCATGAAGGGTTTTCTCCTGTAGCAAAAATTTGACACCTCAAACCAAAACCATTCGTGGTTCTTTCGGATAAACAAACTTCCTAATATATTGTGTGACAAAATTATTTTGGTTTGAGGTGTCATATTTTTGCTATAAGAGAAAATCCTCACTGTAAATGCCTCAAAAATACCTAATCAGGCCGAGGAGCACATTTTAATCAATCATATATCCATTTTTATACAATGAAGCATCGCAATTTTTTCGAGGCTGATATTTCAGCATGTAAACTCCTTGGAAATTCTGATTATGGCAGGTTTTGGATTGAATTTTTTTTTTAGCTTCATTACCTTCACACCTTTATCTCAAATTTGAACTATGGCGTCAGGCAAATGTCGCATACCAAAATTGAGGTCAGTAGGTCAAAGGTCAAGGTCACGGTCACTTTGGCATAAAAATTAGGAAAACATCGTAATTCATATTTTGTTTGAGTGGATAAATCAATGAGAGACGATATGCCAGGTAAACTATCAAAGGTGAAATAGGTCAATAACACGGCAATCTAGGTAAACCAAGTCCGTGGTATTATATCCGAGTTTACTGAGATTGATAACACGGTAGCACTCTCAAAAAGGGAATTAATGAAAACGTTGCATGCACTTTTACTCTGGTCAGAAACGTTTCGATCAAGCCATGATCAGGCGATGTATAGAATCGGCCATACCCGATTAACTCACAAGCATTTACTAAAAAAGGAACCAGCCCCAAGGTGTATTCCATGCCACGAAGATCTCACAGTGAAACGTATTCTGATCGACTGTATAGATTTTAAGATTTTTCTTTTTATCAAGCAGGTAATTTAAAAGATCTTTTTAGTCGGGTAAAAGAAGACTGTATTTGGGTTATTTGAGAGAAATCGCATTGTTGCATATGTTTTAATGTATGTGCATGTTTTTGTGGGTTGTGTTGATTATTTCTGGATTCCTGGGTTATTGACTTGTTTTTGTTGAAATACTTAGAATTTTGTTCGATTGTCGCTATATAGCTGAAATACTGCTGATCGCGACGTTAGACCTTTATTCTCTCTCTCTCTCTCTCTCTGGTCAAAGGCTGTGGATTGTGATGTAGATTGTGATTAAACTTAAGGAATACCTCAAGCTGATGGCAAACAAGAACCACTATCGCGAGAGGTCAAGGCAACAATCGGAAAAAAATTAAAATACAATCATGCAGAAAAACACTTAAAATCACATATTTGTGAGTGTATGAATTATTTGGAAGCGATGTGTCGGGTACCGAGAAAAGTCAATGGTCAAGGTGGAAAGGTTCATATCATTGACCACCAGTAACTCACTCAAACAGGCAAGATTCACAATTTCCTTCCAATGACGTAGTTCATAGTGCCAATTATGCTATTTTTGTTTCTGTATTTCAATTTTATACATATATCTTTACATGCAAGTTTCGGGTCATAGGGGTTCAAAAACGTCAAGAAAAACACACACCTACTTACGAATGTTGTACCTGATGACCCAACCAATGTGCTTACTGAAAACCGTGTTTGCAAGTATATAGCTTGGCGACTGTGAATAATAAATGATATATGGATACTGCAATGAAGTAACACGTCATACATGTAGTTCAGAGTGCACTGAACAGTTTATACCTTGACTTGCGCTTCCCATTGTTTCAGTGTTTTTAACTCGAAAAGCTACCCTCCAGCCCCCTTGATATGAATTTTAACAGTGCACAATGACGGACCAATACCGTGTTTAACATCAAAGACCGTGTTATCGCACGAACGGACGTTTATCACCACCCACAGGTGTTCACGAGTCGTGTGGGAACTTACCATCTGCTCAGAGCTATACTTTCCGATACAGGCGCGGTTTACGTCGGGTCTAAAACGGGCAGGTTTTCCGGGAATACGAGAGCGGATATTTTGCGTTCGTCATCTATGCGCACTTCAGATCGGGTAGACTGTTACCATCCATATATTAAAAACAACTTTAAAAGAGATTAAACAAGGTTTAAAGAGATTATCTGCATTTTTCCCTCTATCTCTTTTACGACGGCGGTTAATTTCTAACAGATTGTCCTGGTTTAACCGTTAGGGTTAGAGGAAGCTGCGATAACACCAATATCTCACGAGTATGGAATCCGAAATGGATCAGGTCTGAACAATATATGTCGAACACGACGACTCAATATTCCGTGTAGGCAGATATTATACTTGTCTCGTTGATCGTCTTCAACCTATACGCGCTTGATCGCTTCTCTCCTGCAAGAGAGTGGATGGTGTAATATTGTGCATTTTATTGTATTTTTACGCATGCTTGGAATCTCGTGCTCTACAGCGTGATACGAAATTTTGGATCATTAATTTACTCTGTGAACGAAGCTTGTCTACTGAGTGTTCGATTTGACGTTAATATGCTCTTAAAGTGATATCCCTTCTGAATAATTTAACCATCAAAATGACCGTATAGATTTAGACTTTCGGAGATAATACATGAAGCTGTCGAAGGATGAAAGTAACTATTGTTTTGCATAATTGCATCCAAGTGAAGTCCATAATTGACAAGCCTTGAAAGTGGTACGATTCACATTAAGTGTCGTTTACAACTGTTTCTCTTCACTGACCTTTGACGCCTTTCAAGAAGGACAAAAAAGAAAGACATTTTTGAATTTATTAGAGAGCATGTCCCCATCCATAAGGAACGCTTCCCCTCGTTTTTCTGGCTTAGATGTTCCCTTTTGACATGACGCCATTATCAGTCGGCTGTTTGTGCACACAAATTAACTTATGCCATTCATTTTGTTTCAGGATATCACCCAAGAGACTCTGGAAAGAGAAAGCTTCTTGACAAGATTGTCTAAGTTATGGGGTGGAGAAATGCCAGATAAAAAAACTTCGCCAAGGAGACGGTTTGACTTTTCAACACGAATCGAATGGAAGGTTTCATACATCGCCAAACGATCGCCGGTACCATGGAAATCACGCGCCAGCACCGCGCGAGATCGACAGGAATCATGGGATACCTGCAGGTGTGTCCAAAGCCTGATTGCTTTGGACAAGACAAAAGTCGTGTCATCAAATCCCATTGGTTGGTCAAAAGCTTTTCATTTCCAAATGAGGGACTTTAGAAAATTGCCAAACAGGATTGGAAGATCAAGTTGACATTTTCGGGGAGATATAGAGAATGGAGAGATGGAAAATAAAACTAAATTAATCAGTTAATTCTGGAAGATGTGTGCCGCTAGATGGGCAGACTTTAAACAGCATCTGCTACTCGGTAACTCCTTCAATTTCTCTCACAACGTCGCTGCGTTATGGCACTGTTTGACTCCCTTAATCTCATCCAAGTTAACTAAGACATTGGCTTTTTCTGGTGGAACTCTGGGATTAATTGCGGAGAATTCTCGGGGGTTTGGCAAACCTCGGGCAGGCCGTGGACAAGACTAGAATTCCCCTAACGAACTTAAGCAGGTCCTTCCAAGTAGAACCACCATATGTTAAGCGCAGATACAAGAACGGCAACATTTGGTGTCGATGGTTTTGGAAAGAAAGAGCATATCTCGCCAAGTCTCATGGGTCAAGTGAGAACTCGCGCTAATGACACTTGAATGCACCTTAGAGCAAAGTCGACTTAATGTGTCTCTGGCTTTATGATCTTTTATGTGCCGTTCCTCCTAGACTGTGTACAATGCAAGACTCTAACTTAACAAACCCGTTTAACGAAAACAAGGCGTCGTTGTTCATTACGATTCTTCCAAGTGAAGGGTGGATAATTGTTGGCACTCAAGAGGCATTGTCCAACTCCAGGAACAATATACGTGCGACGTATAGATTTTGAAATGGGATTGTTTTAACGTAAGCACTATGTCTTTCATGTATGTATTTTTGAGAAAATATTTATAATGTACATATATAAATAATCATTTTTATTCATACAATGCTGATATAATAAAACGATATCGCGTTTTGTAGGTATACGTTTACTGTTGGAAAATGCTGGTCTAATAAAGTAACATGAAATCAGTGTTTTGACCCAATGTACTGACAATATATCATATGCAGTCGAAGCGGTATATATGAGTTAGCCTACTGTGTCTATTTTCACACCTGTGGGCCGTATTCAAATATTCACAGCAGTCATATATCAAATAACTGTCCTTGTAGCTACTGGAAAGTCAGAGTGCAATTAGGAAAACCCTCACGAATAAATATTTAATTTGCTGGTTACTTTGGCTTGTAAATTCCAGTTTCGCCTTTCCACGACAACAAATGACTTAAAACGTCTGTCAGATATTAATATGAGACAATTCAACATTGGTAACAATACCACGGAGCCATAAGTTCATTAAGGAAGGTATATTAAATATAATATAATTAGTCTTATTTAAATGTTCAACGATTTGTGCGCCACGGAGAGAGAATTATCAGTGAAAAATTGTTTGTTAATCTCCTTTTTAATTTATATTGTTCCTTATCATTACATGATTTTTTGGATACAATGTTCAAACAGAACTCATGATTTTGTAACAAAATAAAAATGTCTGATGTATAATCTCTGAAGGTGCTTCCGAATGTCTATTCCATATGTTTATCTTTGAGTGAAAGTAGAATTTCTAGACGTCATCGGTCGGTCGAGTAATGAAGATTTATCTCTGCCAATCGTCTATATTCATATACAAACACTCAATGAGAAATTCACCATATTAATATCGTGAAGTTCGTCCTAAGTAAAGCTCGTGGAAATTCGCTGTGGGGATTACCCTAACAGTGATCTGTGTCTATTTCGTCCCCATCGCGCGGACTCGGGAGAAAGCTATAAACTCGGCCAGCACTTACAATAGTTTGAAGGGTTAATACTTCTGAGGATTCAGGATTCGATATAAATTGGTACCTGAAATTTCGAGCTCGACCCATGCGTAACGACTAGAAGCGTAAAAGCAGCGAAAAGAGCCGACTTTGTAAAACAGTGTTATACTTCATGTATGTGATAGGAAGCTCGACGTAAACTCCATCTTTTTCAGATCATATTAGTGGAATCCCTCGATGGACCAAGAGCCGTGATGGACCAACGGCCACACATATGATAGATTAAAGGATGGCAGTTCGTCTCTGCTATAAAAGGTCGTTATGCCAGCCTAATCAAACGTCATAATACCTAGAGAAAGCGTGCTGGTCTCACTGGACCTTTCCTCAGACAGACCGCGAACGGTAGAATATTATTTTTTTGAAAGAAAGCGGAATGATGAGATTAAGGAGAGACATTTTCAGCTTAAAACATCAATTTTCATTAGGTCTGATTTTGTGGAGAAAATTGGAATCTCACAAATGGGAAAATACGGTTTATATGTTTGAGTCAGCCGCCACGTGTTCATGAGATCCATATACTGGGAAGTATAGAAATAGGTTGGAAAGTGTTACAGAGGAGAGGGGAAGCAATATTATATGCACATGGGTAACAAATGCTTTTATTTGTAAGAAATGTGTATTACTATTGAAGCTAATGTAGAAAAATGTATCCAGATTGTAAAGTGGAAACTATATAGAGAGACTGGGTGGGGTGTTGACGCAGGAAGAATGAAGGACGGGAGTTGGGGGGGGGGGTGTAAAAGCGCACACGTGTTCGGTTACCCATGATATCACACAATCTCGGAGCTTGTCTGCGGATTAATTAGAAACTTTCCTAACGTCGTTTATGTGGTTTTATAGACATTATAGTTAGTGGTGTTAACGATATTTGCGACAATGAAATTCTAATCGCATATAATCAAAATGTATGGAAGAAAATAACGTACAAAGATTGTAACAAACTCCCTGCAACACAACACACAAAAAGTCATTGGCGCGTACAAAGAAAAATAAAGAGTAAAGATGAATCTCTGAAATTAATCTAACTAAAAATTGTGATTTCAGAATATGTAATGATGCATGGATACATGCCCATTTATCAACAGACTATCTCGGTTTTCACCATATTCGTCCCTACCAATTCCATGCACTTGTCGGCTTCAGAATTGGTTTTTCTCTCCAACGATATGAGTCACGTGTTAATGTAATTTCATTTCACACCTTTTAACAGTTTCAAATCCCCACCTCCCCAGAGATAGGCCGCCGGTAAGCCTCTCCAACCCTAACGTTATACTGAGCCAGCTGACAGGCATCAATTTGTCAAACAAACCGTTGTTAATTTGCCAGATTATATGGCAGACATGGAAAATATCCTATCCTAAACTGTACATGCATACTGATTTATTTGCATCCCTGATCTTATACATACCGGTATACAAAACCTAGGGACGTAGCCAGGGGTTGGAGCGTCGAATGCTAGCTAACCCGTTGAAATCACAAGTGTGCATTGTTTTGCTTTCTTCGGAAGTAGATCCCGAATTCACCTAGAATTGCCTGAGTTAGCTAATTTTTACAGAGACCGAAGTAATACTGTTTTATCATATATATTAGTTTTCAACAGAAGGAAAAGAGAAATCAAAGAACTGAACCAAACTAGACCGAAAAATACCGCCAGAAAATCTGAGGTCAGCCTGACGTCATCAGATCATATTGACTTTTTTGGTCGATCATGTCCAAAATATACGTAGTGGAGAGATTCAGCCTCATAGGAAACAATAATCACCCCACCCCCCAACCCAGGCGATACACCCCCAATCATCCAGACTAGCTAGGGGTTAACGACAATAAATAATCGTGCTTTCAAAATTTGAGAATATAAAATTATGAAACTATATTGCCCATATATGTTCTACTATTTTCCGATGGGTATTCACATAAATGTTTCTGGGATCGTTCACCTGTGGTTCATCGATTGTATAGAGCATATTCTTCAACCGAATACATCCGTTAAATTCTCATAAATCATTTCTTAATCTTTATTGCTGTGAGTACCTGTCAGAATACGCTTTGAAATTAAATACGCGTGAAATAAGGACATCAGGATATAAGACATAAGAGGAGAGAGAACATGACTAACATATGATTTAATTATTCGTATAGGAGATATTTCATACAGAAACATCTAAAGGAGAAGACTGATAAAAATGATGAAACTAACCGGATTAATATTAAGTTGATGTTTTCGGATATCTTGAATTATTTATTATGTTTCCATCGTTGATGGCTTTCGAGAATGATATGTTCCTTTATATCTCAGTCTGATATATTGAGATCTGAATTCCAAAGTGTGGTCGATGAATGTCACTGTGTATGTACCGTTATCACAATTGATTTAATCGGGATATAAAAAAAATAGGTTAACAAATAGGTAAACAAATATATGAATTATCTTACATAAATTAACACAACTTTCTACGTGAGTTATTTGCAATTACCATTAGAATATGTTCTATGGGATAGGATTGAACGCATAAGATCATTTGCAGAAATGCCATATACTGTCGTGGTCGGCAATGTCATATACTGTCATGGTCATCAATGCCATATACTCTCGTGGTCGTCATTGCCATACTTTCGTCATCCTCAATGTAATATACTGCCGTGGTCGTCAATGTCATATACTGCCGTGGTCGGCAATTTCATATAATGTCATGGTCGTCAATGCCATATATTGTCGTGGTCGTCAATGTCATATGCTGTCGTGGTCGTCAATGTCATAGACTGTCGTGGTCGTCAATGCCATATATTGTCGTGGTCGTCAATGTCATATGCTGTCGTGGTCGTCAATACCATATACTTTCTTGGTCGTCAATGTCATATGCTGTCGTGGTCGTCAATGTCATAGACTGTCGGGGTCGTCAATGTCATATACTGTCGTGTTCGTCAATGCAATATACTGTCGTGGTCGTTAATACCATATACGGTCGTGTTTGTCAAAGTCATATAATGTCGTGGTCGTCAATGGCATATACTGTCGTGGCTGTCAGTACCATATACTGTCTTGGTCGTCAATGTCATATACTGTCGTGATCGTCAATATCATATACTGTGTGGTCGTCAACGCCATATACTGTCGTGGTCGTCAACGCCATATACTGACGTTGTCGTCAATCTCATATACTGTCGTGGTCGTCAATACCATATACTGTCGTGGTCATCAATGTCATAAACTGTCGTGGTCGTCAATTTCATATGTATACTGTCGTGGTCGTCAATGTGATATACTGTCGTGGTCGACAATACCGTATACTGTCATGGTCGTCAATATCATATACTGTTGTGGCCGTCAATGTCATAGACTGTCGTGGTCGTCAATGCCATATACTGTCGTGGTCGTTAATGCCATATACTGTCGTGTTCTTCAAAGTAATATAATGTCGTGGTCGTCAATGCCATATACTGTCGTGGTCATCAATGCCATATACTGTCGTGGTTGTCAGTACCATATACTGTCGTCGGCAATGCCATATACTGTCAAGGTCGTCAATACCATATACTGTCGTGATCATCAATGTCATATACTGTCGTGGTCGTCAATGTCATATACTATCGTGGCCTTCACTGCTATATACTGTCGTGTTCGTCAAAGCCATATAATGTCGTGTCCTTGTTCTGGCTGACCAAAAGCCTGTGGCCTCGTTTCGAACTCACACAAGACGTCAGTATTTCTTGTCCCTGTGGTTATATTGCGGTACCAATACGGTGAAGAAGTGTAGAATGCTGGACATCTATTACATGCAACTAAATGTCACAGAAGCTGTAATACAATAATAGCCTGACAACCTTCTTCAAACACAAATCGAATTTAGCGGTAAAATGTGTAACAAGTGATTACAAATATTGGCCCATATTAGTAGAGACGAATGAAGAAGACAAAGGCTCTAAGTAAACATATTGTCTAATCTAACACTAATCGAAATCCAATCATGACAGCCTAGCTATAGCACAGCGTGTTCTCTCCCCTCCTACGTGTAAAGATCGCCCGAACCGGCCCCGGGAAGGTTGCCGTTCCTCCAGTCGATTTGCTACCGCATTTGCAAGATACATTTCGGAATTCCCCATATCACACAAAGCACAGTAACACACAGCACTGTTCTTCGTTTTAAAGTTTTCTATCCTTTTGATGCAAATATTGGGAATTCTTGAACAATGTTTATTCTTGTACAATGTTTTACATGAATTAGAGACAAACTATTAAATTTGGGGAAGGAAAAGTGAGAAAACTTTGATACTACAGCTAATCGTTCCTTGTAAAATCTAATTACTTTCACGGTCTTCCTTGTAGTCTATTTTATTGCCAGTCGACACCTTTTCGAAGCAATTTTATGAATGCTCGCCCAACGTAAAGCCGTAATTAGGAAGCTATCGCGGGTTAATTTGCCCAAACCTTCCCATCCAACCAAACTCACACCTCGTCTCACCATAATTATCAGATGGGACGCAAAAAAAATCGTTTTCTTAATTTTGTTAAGGGCCTATGCCCTTTAGGAACTAATTCGAATAAATCGGGAGATTTTGGACGTGTGTTCTTAATTATTTTTTGTTTTTTTTGTTTCGTGAGTATCATTTTTGACTTATGTGTCTCATCTACATTGTAGTGAAACCAAACTAATATTTCATTGGTGATTCTATAATGATAAACATGGGATTGATCATTTAGATATGCCTACAACGATTGTATGACCACAGAAATACTTCCATGTACATACATCTAATGTTACTCGGATTGGGCCAACAACAGTCTCGAAAGGACGCATCGGATGCAGAAACCACATTTTTGGTTGTTTCCATCGCTGGAAATGTCCTTTCCGCCGATGAATCATTGTGAAATATTATAGAAGGCATCGGAAGAGGTGTGATAAGTGAACATCGATATTTGCCCACAATTTCTACCCGTGTCAACGCATTAAGTGGTTCGCAGACAATTACACTAATTGCTTTGTCCGTTAGCTACATGTATCCACTCAACAAATCACCGGAGCATGGGAGCAGATGTTGGTCTTTGTGCTCAAGGAGTTGTCGCCCCTGATTCCGTCTGCCCATCATACTGAATTTGATTTTCCACTGTTCACCTCTTCGATTTTTTTCACTTTCGACTGTTTACTGGTAGCTGAGATTATGACACTTTTAAAGTGGGCAGCCAAGCCATCCCCTGTGAACCTTCTTATAAAACTTGTTCCTCAAAACTCGCTATACAGCTGAAATATTGTTGAAAAGGTTATGTGATGACAATACGGATAAAAAAAAACTCACTTTGTATGTGATAGTAATAAAGCTGTATTTTTTTTTTTTTTCACTCCAAGATAGGCCTATACCAAATCAGATTTGTCTTGAACATTACATACCGAAATATCAGTACCACAAAAATTGCGTCAATTGTAAATACCTATGTATCTGTTTTGGTATTTTTAAACTCTTTCATATGGAGCATTTCCTCTTGTGGCAATAATATGACACCTCGAACCAAAATGATATTGCCATACAAAATATGAAAGAAGTTTGATCATTTGAAACAAGAATGGTTTGGGTTTGAGGTGCCGAATTTTTGTTACAACCTGAAGAGAAAATCCCACTTAGCGATATCTCAAAAATAACAAAACAGACCGAGAGTCACATTTTGGTCGATCATTATCGCCATTTGTAGGCAATTGATTCTAGCTATTTTCTCGAGGCTGATATTTCAGTATGTAAACTTCAAGAAAAATATAAAAAATAGCGGGTTTTAGATTGAAAAAAGGACTTTATTACCGTCACAAACAAGTTTTTTCCGTGTAAACATAAAATATTCCGTCTCTGTTCCTCAAAACACCAAATCAATCTGTTCTTTCAAACCAAGTATCTGCGGCAACACCAAATATAGAAACGGTGAAAACTTGACAGAGGTTAAGTGTACCACTTAGTTTACTATGAATACGGGTAGGTGCATGAATTCAGCAGTATTAAGAACGGTAAAGTCACACCACTCAATAAACAAGTTCGTTGTACGACTGTCATTGCACATCAGGGGAGATAACGGCTGTTATTGCACATCAGGGGAGATAATTTAATTTCCACTGTCACTGCAAACTTGATTTCGGATTTGTCTCCCCTCGTCTCGCTAAGGGACAATAAATGAGATACCGCGATAAAGCATACGGTATCAAACGAAAGCGGACCTCCTGCCGTCAATAATTTTTACCTAAAAGTATGTAGTATTGTCAGATTGCGACTTTGTGAAATATTCTGTTATTACTTCGTGGCAAATTTCTGCTATGGGCATTTTAGGACATCAACAAAAAATGATCGCACACACAATCTTCACCCGACGGCTGATTACTTTTCTCTGTGCGTTAATTATTTTTCCTGCTTTGTTCGGTATTGCTTATATCGTTCACTTGGGAAGTCCGGCATGTCGGTCGGGTCCAGTACATGGTATTGCCCTAAGACAGCAAGTTAGTTATGATTAATTTTGTATCTTTTGTGAAGTTTGCCTGCTGACGAACTGACCTTTTTATTCTGAAATAAGGCTTGGCTTACAGACACCACGTCAGAAATGGAAACCGAGTACCGGTATAAGACGAGTAATTGAGATTAGTCAACAGAAATAAACCATGAGCAGTACATGTATAATGAAAGAGCATATATTGAAATTAATAAACTGTGCCTGAAATTTCTTTACCGTACCTAACCCTGGTTGGTGTATTACAACGGCTGAAATGTACCCGTGCTGTACAAATGTACGGTACCCAAGCCGTCTCTGAGCGTTGATAATCTTGAATTGGCACTGTTATAACCTTTAACCTCTACATTGTTATAACCGGTACAACTCTATATTTCATATACTAAGTGTTATCAACATCCACATGCATCAGATGAAATTGCCAATTGCGTTCGTAGATCATTATTTAAGTTCGAATAAATTCATGTATTGTGCTTTTGAGCTAGAAAATAACAGAAGTTGTATATTAGAAGGCATACAGATATTTGTGAAAGTTATTTGATCGAATAACCGTCAGTCGAAATGGAGAACATCAAGAAGAAAAAGTTGTCTTTCATGTTCGAAAGATGAGGTGAAAAGATGAGGTGAAAAGCTCAGGCGGATATTTCAGCATTCCCTTGACGGGATATCATTTATCAAATTTTATTTCAGTCTCTGATTTTGTATGAAGTTGTTACGGTTCCTAGTCTAAAAGAGTGTGTGTTCAGACGCAGTAGGTATTACACCTGTTGGAGCCATTGATATCGAAGCTTTGTTCATCACGTCCAGCATATTGTCTACAGTGTATCGGCAGGAAATTCCCGTTTATCCTCTGTTGTGGAAACCTAAAACCTACAGACCAATGATTTCGGTTACGTTACCATTTGTTAGCAGTACCAATGGGGCCCATATCATCTGGGGTCTTTTGTATCGGCATACCGGCGGCACGCGCTCTGAGTTACATGAGCACGCGTTCTATGCCATTTGGCACGTGGCGGTGAAAGTTGAGAGGTATAATTGGTCTTTTGAGCAACGGGGGACTTTTATGGTCACTCAAAGCATCTATTGCTGTTAGTCTGTTATGTTTAAAGAGAACCCAAACAAAGTCTTTCTATTCCCCTAAGCAGCGTTTTCCGCATAACGGTAGAACTAGTGGTGTGTTACTATCACGTATTGTAGTGTCAAGCAAGCCGTCACGGTCGACGTACTGGGCTAGAATACGCCTCTACCCCTGGCCATATGCTATTATACCTGAGAGAGAGAATTTCAGGTGAGAAACGCTTCAATTTCCCACTGTAGTGGAACGCCGGCCCACTCCTCATTGTGATTATCGGTTGATTTATTATCTGAGTGTTGTTACTTCTCAAAAGACACGTCAAGAATATATGCCAAGAAAACACACCAAAAGGATTAGATCGTTTAGGAGACAACAGATGGATTTTTAAAGCTCCACCAAACTAAGGAAAATCAGATGGAATCTTAATAATTAATTTATATATTTAACAAATATTAACCTCAGTTTTTACTGATCAATATTTTGCAGATATGTAAACCGGTCTGATATTCATATCATGTATTTAGTCTATGACTGCCGCTTCGTCATGTGTATATCATGTTCTTGTATGGTTTCGCTCATGGGCCAGTCGGCCTTTTGCAATAAAGAATATATATCTTTCATATATTTAACAAATGATATGATGTTTACATGAGAAAAACTCCTTTGTGGCGGTAAAAAGGCTGATTTATGTTTCAATCCCAGACCTACAAAACCATATTCTCCTTGAAGAATATACACTGAAGTATCAATCGGGAAAGAATAATGATGGTCGGCTGAATAAAATGAATTTATAATGCATCAAAATGTGTTTTGGGGTATTTTTGAGGCATTTATAAGAAAGATTTTCTCTTATCACAAAAATATGACACATCAAACCAAAATCAAACTTGATACTTTCAAATGACCAAACTTCCTAATATCTTGTGTGAAAATATAACGTTGGTTTGAGGTGTTACATTTTAGTTACAACAGATAATTCCCTCTATGAATGCCCCCATAATACCAAAATAGGCCAAGAACCTCCGTTTGATTAACCATAACTTCATTCCCATGTAACTGATCATCGTAATTTCTCACAGACTGATATAGTATGTATTATTGAAAAAATATATGTTTTTGCAGGATTGGATTGGGGGGAAAATCAGCTTTATTACCGTCACACACAAATAAGTTTTCCACATGTACATCAGACATCCATGGTCAAAATGTAAAGATAGTATTTGGCATTTTGCAAGTATGCTTTTTGGTCTATTTTCAAACGACCTCAATAGTCTATCATCGATAGACATTTCCGCATTTTAGTTACACTACGAAATCCACTTATAAAATTAACATATTTAATTCAAGTTATATGGTTGTTTATAATCAATGATCTCGATCGTTTCCTAGTGCCGATGAGAATGGGTACCCGATTGAAAGGAAAGAATTTATCAGGAAACAAGTTTCTCTTCGGAAAAATATGTCTTTACCTGAGTTGCAAATCAGATAAAAAAAAGGCTGACAGGAGCCTCAGAGTTTTTTTTTTTTTTAATTTATGGGATAGTCTTTCCCTCAACACCGGCACAGGTCCCCGATATGGTCTATTGTATCTACGTCTATAGTATTAGGGATCACCTTTTAAATTGAGCGGTCAGTTTAGTTGGCTAGTTCTTAAAATGGGACCAGAGGAGTTTGATATTGAGGTAAAAGGCAATCACTTTTTTTGAAAATACGTGTTCTCATAGAAGAAATAAAATCTCGTCCGTAAGTTTCCCACACATTCTCAGACCAGCAAATTAGAACAAAAGGGTAAGGAAATGTCAATGAAAATGACATGTTAAGAATGACTGGCTGTCTCAAGCACGCGGCCATCTAGCATCGTGGCAGGCAATGGACAATTCGAGACGTGTTTCTCTGGGCAGACTTGGAAAGTTCTAAAAATGGATGCAGTCACGCAAAACGGGTAAATATTTGAAACACGATTTAAGGGTCGTCTAACGTCAGGTGTCCATCGCGGTAAGATTTATAGCGACGCTCCTTGGGCCCTTTTGGTTTCTTTCACTAAATCTGTCTTTTATATTCATTGTTTTCCAGGGCGTTACAACGGACCTGACAAAGCCATTGAACGACGCATCGATGCTCATTGCAGGCCTTTCTCAGGCGCGCTACCATTATCAATTCAATGAGAAACTAAATATATCGTTTTCTTTTTCACCGAAATTAATTAACTATTCTCCTCCATTTCATGTGGTTCATCAAAAGTTAATATATATTTTGTTTCCCACCGATGTCAAAAGCAATTTCTTCATGTCTCACAAGCAAATCTGTTTAAATCTTTGTGCGTTGTATTGAGCCTAACGGAATTTTAAGCATCGGTTATACATATAATTGGCCGTCAACGAACAAATCTTTCGGATTTACGGTGCGTTGGGCATCCTAATTATGATCCGGATTGTGTCAATAGCGCACACGCCCTCTTGTTTCATGCTACACGCTATATAGTTTCGTCTCTAAAACACGGCACAACATGATTACATGTAGTCCGATACCCATCTGTATAAGTTTGTGTACATCTGTATAAGTTTGTGTACATCTGTATAAGTTTGTGTACATCTGTATAAGTTTGTGTACATCTGTATAAGTTTGTGTACATCTGTATAAGTTTGTGTACATCTGTATAAGTGTGTGTACATCTGTATAAGTTTGTGTACGCCAATAATTTCAATTTGATTCCTTTCAATTGTCGAATAAATAATAAATAATAAACATATAGCATGAAAATAGATTAGGCTATCAACAATAACCATAGCGTTGCTGACATGTCGACGGGATGTTCCCCGTCCAAGACCCACAAATAATCGTTCAAAACTATAGTTGATGACAGACTTGTAATGATGCTATATATTTGCTAAATAAATACCACAAATTAAGAAAAAAATAAAGTGTGAAATACCATAAATCTAGGTAAACACAGTATACTATTACCATCTGCATTGACGAGCATTGTAGTCAACTAGAGTATACCTAAAAGCAATAAAGTAACAACGATGCAAGCAGAGGTGGGCAGATGCCACACAAAAGGGGATTTATAGTCACGTCTGTATGTTTACAGAATAATTAGTGGAACCCCCTCCCAATTCACCTGATCACCATAGATAACGGCACCCCTCCCTTACCTTCCTACCTATAGTACTTCAAAGGTACTTCAAACGGAGGCAACAATATAGCGATGACATTTCAGAATGAAAGTTAGGTTGACAGTTATCTTCAGACTACCATATACTGATATAGGTATATATAGCTACGGTACTTCAAAGGTCTTCAGACTACCATATACTGATATAGGTATATATAGCTACGGTACTTCAAAGGTCTTCAGACTACCATATACTGATATAGGTAACAGAAAAACCTGATATAGGTATATATAGCTACGGTACTTCAAAGGTCAAGTGATCACAGCAACATCACATGACACAGTGAAGTATGACACAGTGAAGTATGACACAGTGAAGTTGACATTTACGGTATTTTATCACGATAAATAGGTATGGCAGATGATCAGTTCATTAATTGGTGACATTTCTTAACTTAATACTTGTATAAAATTGCTTATAGTTATCTGCTTGTTAACTTCATCATGTGGTGAAAGAAATTAAATTTGTTGAATAGCTAAGAGGTAACATAATAAACGATGTCAGAAAATGTATCGAATGTAGTTTAACCCCGTTAAGTTCTGTTCAAAATGAAGAAAAACAGACAATATACAAACGCGTAAAGAAAAAGTATTCAGGAGTTGAAAAAATCAGTATCCGTGTGTGGACTCTTGCATAATTTCCTAAAGTTAGCGACCAGCAAATGTTCAGTACATTTCGTCTACAAATAAAACCTTGCGACAAAATAATGTAAAGATAGGTAAAATATCATATAATATTCAAAATTATACAATATATCTGTCAATCTTCCCTCTCTGTTTACGCTCCGTATGAATAGTTGATAGAAAATCAAGAATTGATGAAATAAATCATGATTCGCTCAAACCGCTTACGCGATCAGTAAATAATAGAGCGAGCTTTCTGATCTGTCACGGCGGTTTTTATCATCTTTGGCATTATTGATAAACTAAGATCAGACCAAACAACCATGCAAGAATTAACCAAGGACCTGCTCTCCACGGCTTTCCTAGCCTATGCATAATTTAAAAAACAAATGAATTTTTGAAACTAATTAGTTGCTTACCTGATGATGATGATATAGGCTATATGAAGACATGTTTCTTGCCATACTCTTGCCAACCGGCCAGATATCGGTGTTTTTTCTTCTTCTTTAACTTTCTTTCCTCGCAATTTATAGTTTTGAAATATAAATTGTCTCTGTCGGTTTCTCTTGTTTTTCCTCCGTAGAGGGATGGGAATGAGTATAGGGTTGTTTTCTCAGTGTTGCCTCTCTCCGACTATAGCCGAATCTCTGTCACCGAGTTTTTAAGGGCACATTAATAATGCGGCAAACTGGCTAATCAATTACCGCACAATGAACTTGATTGGACCATACAGAAACCATATGACACTACACCACTTGGTAATTAAGGGCTAAACAACAAACATCAAACAAAACTTGGCGGCAGGTAGGACGACATCGGCCTCGTTCTGGTCGACGCATATGATTGGTTCGTCGCCTCTGTCTGATGAGCCAGCTGTCAGTCACAGACTTGCACGCGCTTCATCCACAATCAGGACTGCGGTATAAACCGATATAGTGAAACTGTTGGGGGTCAATGTATTCGATATCGACTACCCAATATCAAACTGTATCTCAAAATCTACCTGCCAGACACACCAAACTGATCTTATTTTATTTCCATCAGTTGTTTCTTTTTATCTTGCCGCTTTGCTACCGATAGCATAAAAACTCTCATCATAATGCTAACATGTTAAACAATTTTTCAGCACGAGACTTAATAATTATCCAAATGTATAGAGCAACTTTTCACTTTCTTCAACAAGCGAACAGACGTTAACATATGTTAGCTGAAATAAAGGTGTGAAATTTGGCTTGGGTAGAATCGCTATCGCTTGTTTTCACTTCTGGTGCACGAGACCTATTGCTCATAATATCCTAATTAGACACTACTTCCCTGATTCGGTGTTGACACGAAAACCCCAAATTAGACAACTCGACGGCTATAACTTTCAATTAAAACCATGTTTCTGCAAGGTAAATAAACGAAGCGAAACGGAGAAGAACAATATTCCGCTAAACATGAAATCTCGTTGAACTAATAAGCTCAATGTGGATCTAAATGAGCGCAAGTTATCAGAAAGGCGGTGCTCGCAAATTAACAAAACCTGCCACCTTTCACTCGCTCGTCTGTCTTCGGTTTATATATCATACGCTCCTAATTAAAATGTAACCACGACGACATGTACATATGGCCCTCGTGTAATTAACGCTTTGAGAAAATTCTACCATGAATCTTTAAACAACAATGTTATCAATAATAAATTGGAATGAATCCTCTATTGTTAATAACATGCAACTGAATATTCTAACTTTTAATATATAAGCTTGTTATTACCCCTTGAAATTGATACCAATATTTGAATCTATTTCACTTTAGCAAAGAAAAGTATATTCGTGAGCAGTTACACGACCACACCAGTACATGAGTAAAATAGTAAATATATGGAGCTGACAACAGCTTCGGAGTGAGATGGGACTAGTCGATGAGATTGCCTACTGTATAACCACAGGTAAATCTCTCATTCTTTTTACTTTCATTCTAGGTTTAGGAAAGCTTAATTTACATCCAGTTATCTTTAGGGTGACACTTTCTTCGTAAAGCACAGATACTAGTGGTTGATGGATCAGTCCCATGAGGGAGTCGAACGCGCACCCTCAGAGTTTGGCACCAAATCGCCAGCAGTATATGCAAGCACTGAAAACCACTCCGCCACGTGAGTGACAATTGTATCCAATTATTTTTCGGGTACAAAATCTGAAAAATAATTGGATGTAAATGTTACCCACGTTTTAAATGGCAATAGTATATATGAGCTTCATTGTATATTTTGTCGTCTTTCTATATGATATATGATATATGAGGGTGAAATGGAAGGCTGGCAAATATCACAATATGATATATGATATATGAGGGTGAAATGGAAGGCTGGCAAATATCACAAAGAATAATATGGACATGATACTTGACAGAAAAATTCCTTAAAATTTAAAGAATATTCCCAGACTATTACACCAGCGGAATATTCCTTAAAATTCAACAAGGAATATTCCGTAACATGTTATGCAATTTCCTTAACATGGTGGGGAATATTCCTTAGTTATGTTAAGGAATATTCCGCTGGTGTAATAGTCGGGGAATATTCCTTTAATTTGTAAGGAATTTTTTTTCTGTGTAATGATACTGTTGTCTGACAGACAATGATTGTACTCTCATACAAAAACCTTATTTCTGACTTCTGTCAAGTTCAAATATTATGAGGAATAATTGTTTCGTGATAATTGAAACATAATAACTAGACATATCTCGTCTAGACGGTATAGACATGGACATAAAAGCCCAACCATATTAACTTCAACGCTGGTCCTGAACTGCCACTTCGCCAATAATCTATCGTATCACTTCATCTCTAACAGGCATAGATAGCTTTTCTTGCATTTTCACTGTTACTTTTTGTTTGGGTCCATTATTTACAGGATGAACATCAGTGACTGTATCGCTGCCCCTGAACAGTTTGGTATTGAGTGGTTCACATACAGGTGAGTTCAACACTGGTCCAGATAATCAAACAGATCCATGACCATATGGTTGAGGTTTGAAGGTGTTTTTCTAACATATTGGCAATCGGAGAGAAAGTGGGTAATAAAGATGTAGTGTGTCCAGGTCCGCCCCACAAAGGTGTGATATACCAGATCCAATCAGTCCGGGTGCCGATGTGTGTTGGGCGCCGATCATCTAACAAACAACAACAGCTAAACAATGATCATCGTCACGTGAGAGCTCACGTCTGCAGAAATTTCACTGTGGGTCATCTGTTTGCACCTATGTGATTAATTGGCTTAATTAACTTAACGTAAACTTACCTTTTAACAACTACTTTTCATAATATTATAAGCAAATCTTTCGATGTTAATTAGATTCGTTGTCTGGATTATAAGAAGCACTTACAGTTTCACTATATCGTAAATTTTTCCTTCCTAACTATCATTTTCCAAAATGAAGACGAACTATTTATTTTCTCCATCGATTAATTTACTGATCGAAACGATATGAATTCTGCACTTATTCATGCTATCGATACTATTTTTGTTTTTGGATGTGTCGAAGAACAAATTGACCGTACCTATGTTACCGATAACTTACCTGTATTCGTTTATTTTCTGTAATTGGGATATCTTCAGTAATAAACAAGACCCTAATTTAGCGTCAGACCCGACTTTCAATATTCAGCCGTCGTCCATAAAATAATTTCCCCGTCAATAATCGA